>JADWQK010000675.1:0-21414 GCA_017933935.1 Sesamia nonagrioides
CGGGCGAGCATTTCCGTCAGCAATCGATTATAATTATAGTCACATGGAAATGCAAACTGCAATTGTTATTACCACTATGACCATGTGAATAACAAACTAGGCATTCCTTGGTAATTACCTTTGCGCTAACCCAACTAACTTCGGTAACGCATAGTGAATTATTTGTCGTACCGTTAAATTATACATTTTTGCATACTCATTTACTTTACTAATCCAAACATCAATACTCTGATCGCTTGGTTGGATCAAATTCAGGTATAACATTTTAATAAGGATAAGGTTCAGAATTTCCGTCCGAAGGAATAGATTTAACTAGTTCTCTAAACACATCCACGAAACTAAAACAGTGAATTGGTTACTTGGTAATGGTGACGCAGCGTGATCAGTAGCAGCAGGACCACTTAGATGATTACTGGTCCCAGGGCGTGGTGACTCTGCAGACTCTTCAGCCAATTCAGGAGATCGGGCTCGCCTCGTGTTCTTTTCTTGCCGCGACTTCCTGGGTCGAATGCTTACGGCGCGATCTGCGACCACGTAGACTCTCTGTAGGTGACTCAGATTCACTGCCGGACTCATTACAGCCTCTTACACGTTTGTGCAATTGATGGCTAGGCATTTTGTTGCTTAGCTGAAAATATAAAAAAAAAAACGAACAAGCAAACGCTGTCTAGAAAACGAAGTAGGTAAAAGAATAAATCGTATAGTCAGTCCTTACAACGGTATTTGCGGTATTAATTTTGTGAAACAAAACTGCAACATGTGGGTACCGCAAAAAAAAATATGTATCCTATATTTAGTTTAAAAACTTCGATTAAAATAAAAGATTCGTAATTTAGATTACGTATTATTATAAACATTATAATCAAATAACGAAATTAAAAAAAATATTCCGTCGCCTTGACATTAATACCCCTGACTTACCACTTAAACACACAACAACAGATTCAGTTTCTAAAGGTATACCTGCTCAGCGGTGTACTTACAATCCATATTCAGGCGTCCAACCGTTTACTTACACAGTTGAAACTACAGAATAATTAACGTTGCGATAGCGAAATAATGTGTTAAAAGAAAGATTCAACTACCTACCTTTTTAAGTGGGCGTAAAGTTTTCACCAAAACGTCGGATTTCTGGTGGAATCCCACTTCTGACCTTTTAACAGGTCAAAAATGAGAATACAAGTTCTTTAGGATAGTCACGTTTATTCACTTTGCTCTTACAATTTTTCCAACTTCTTCGTTGAGCTGCCAAAGCCCGAATGCCCGTGTTCACGCGTACCCCTCTTTTGATTCTACCGTTTCCCACCAACATCCGCAAACGGACGTTCGTGTCAACTTGAGTCAAATCCTCTTAGTCAATACACTACCAAATAGTGTATTGACCAAAAGGATCGGACATGAACACAGACATTAAGAATACTATTTAAATATAAATTATCGCAATAAATATGAATTACAATACAAGTATACCTTAAATGCTAACACAAGATCTATTTGCGAAACTTCATGGCGGGGTTCAGTTTTCAAAATTAGATTTATCTAGAGCCTATAACCAGTTATTGCTGGATGACAGCAAAAAACTAACATGTATTAACACTCATAAGGGTTTATTTTGCTACAACAGATTGGTTTTCGGGTTGTCAACAGCTCCAAGTATATTCCAGAGAATTTTAGAAGAAGTACTTGCGGGTATTGATGGAGTCTGTATTTTTCTAGATGATATTTTGGTTACGGCAGAAAATAAACACTTGCATCTTTCAAGGCTAGAAGAAGTAATGAATAGACTTGAAAAGTCAGGGTTTACTGTTAAAGAAAACAAATGCGATTTATTTAAAGATTCTGTTGAGTATTTAGGATATATTATTGACAAAAATGGATTACGTAAATCAAATTCTAAGGTAGAAGCTATATTGACTAGTAAATCTCCAAAAAATGTAAGCGAATTAAAGTCATTCTTGGGCATGGTTAATTATTATAGGTCATTCATTCGATCAGCATCTAGCCTTATGGCTCCCCTACATTTACTTTTAAAAAAAGGCGTTAAATGGAATTGGGGTGAGGAACAGGCTGTGGTTTTTAAAAGAATAAAAACGGAACTAGCATCAGACAGGACCTTGGCACATTATGATCCCAAACTTCCTACGATAGTGACTGCAGACGCGGGGCCGCGCGGTCTAGGCGCGGTATTATCGCACCGATACCCCGATGGCACTGAGCGCGTAGTCGCTTACGCTTCACGCGCCCTGTCCAAAGCGGAGTGTAATTATTCGCAGATACAAAAAGAGGCTGCGGCTATTGTATTTTCTGTAAAAAAATTTCATCACTACCTATACGGTCGTATTGTACCTTTCACCTTGCGTACAGATCACAAACCGCTTCTAACTATATTCGGAAACAAAAAGGGGGTGCCAGAGATAGCGGCAAATCGTCTACAACGTTATGCATTGTTCTTGTCTGCATATAACTTTAACCTTGAGTATGTTAGAAGTGAGCAGAATGTGGCAGATTATTTATCTCGTTCGGTTGCCGAATACATTAAGTGTAACAATGAGGTATTGGAAAATGACGATAAATCAATGTTTGTTAATCACATTACCGATAGCAATTTAAAGCCGATTACACTAGAGGATATTAAGCGGGAAACTGAACGAGATGAAATGTTATGCATAGTTAGTTACACGTTATGTTAGAAACGGTTGGCCCAAGAAGATTTCCGATTTACGTGTGAAACAGGGGTGATTTGAGTTATGAAAATGGGTGTTTACTTAGAGGCCACAAATTGGTAATACCATCCATTTTCAGGGAACAAATTCTAGACATGCTACATATTCCACACTTTGGAGTAGTTAAGACAAAAACGGAAGCAAGATCGCGTTTCTGGTGGCCAAATATTGATAAACATATAGAAGAAAAGGTAGGTTCCTGTATTAAATGTAATTCTCTACGCAGCAACCCGCCTCGCAGTCCGCTCGCTGCGTGGCCATACCCTGCGCGACCTTGGGAACGGGTGCATTTAGATATGTTTACGCTCGTCGGCAAACAGTTTTTAATTGCTGTAGATGCGCACTCAAAATGGGTGGAATGTTTTCCAATGGCAAGTACGGATAGTGAAGCTATAATTTCTAAGTTGTCAGAAATGTTCAGTAGGTATGGAATAGTGCGTACCTTGGTCACAGACAATGGTAGAAATTTTTGTTCAAGCCAATTTGATAGGTATTGTTTGGTTAACGGCATTCAACATTTAACAACCGCTCCATATCATCCGGCATCAAATGGCCAGGCAGAAAATACTGTCAAAACGGTTAAACGGGGTTTGAAATTAATGTTGAATGAAAGTTGTAATCCAAAGGTAATACAACACCAGCTTAATGACTTTCTGCTGAATTATAGGAATTCAAAACATTGTACGACGGGTTTTTCGCCGGCTCAGTTGTTGTTCGGTCGCTCATTACGCAGTAGGCTCGATTTGTTAGAAGTAACATCCGATACTGCACATTCCAAAGAAATGAGTCATACTGATAACGCATCAGCTGTGTCGTACGCATCCGCTGCTAAGAATAATGTTGTTCAAAAACAGACCTTGCAGCTTAAACATTACGGAGGCAGTCGTAATAGTGAATGGAGTTATAACGATCAAGTTTTAATTAAACATTTTTATAATAATGGAACAAAACATAAATGGCTTTATGGTGTCGTAAGACATAAAATAGGAAATAGACTGTATGGTATTTACGTACCACTGCTAAAAACTGTTCTAAAAAAACATTTAGACCATATTGTAAGCTACAAAGGGACACAATCGCAATCATCCGAGTGCGAGGAGGTAGGCGATTTCCTACCACATGGAACAGTAACTGATCCCGCTGATACGCCCGTGGAACATGACCCCACGGCCCAAGTTGACTTGGAGGGAGAGGAGAGTGATACTTCGTTTTGTTCTGTTCCTGAGACTCCACCTACGATACAGCAAACAGATCAGACGTCAAATAATAATTCCGAAGAAGAAGAGAGAAAGGATTGCGAAATGATCGATATACCTTTGGTGACTGATCAACCTCAGCAACAGCACTGAGTACATACCAAAGGCCAGTTAGGGCAGCTAGGAACAAAAATGTAAATTATAAATGTTAAGACTTAGTTTTTAAGAGTTATATGTTTGAATTATTGGTGGAGGGATTATGATATATTATAATGTGTGGGTACTTGTTTCACGAATGTAAGTCAGTCTGCGACCAGCCATTAAACTGTGCAGCGACGCTCCTTGTTTTATTCAAATATTATCCAAGAATACCACAAAGTGTAATGTGTTATATCCCATTTTGTTGTTACAACTGTAAAAAAATTACATTAGTGAATTTTGCAACCGTTACAAAATAACACTTGTGATTTTAAAGTACGGACAATTTAAGTAGTCCATTTTGCTGAACCATATTTTGTTTCACTCTGCTACAAAAGACTGTGGTTGTTATAACCGTAGTCCAGCCTTTTATAACGCGGCTATAGAAGGGTGGGATTATTATGTGTGACATGCGTTCACATGAAATGAAAAGGATCTTTAATCATGACACTAAAACTTGACATGAATGAGTATTTGATAAGAGCACTTGATGTGTTAACAATGGCGTAACTGGCACGGTTACGCAAAATTAAAGGCAGAGGCGGGTCTGAGTTGAAGCCCTTTTAGCATTGTAAGAATTGTTTTCTATATACTATACTAGCTTTCCACCCGCGGCTTCGCCCGCGTGGAATTTGGTTATATCGCGATTTTTAGATTTCCCTCGGGAATATCAATTTTTATTTCAATAAAAGATAGCCTATGTCCTTTCTCAGGGTCTAAAGATTATCTGTGCTAAATTTTATCAAAATCGATTGAGAGGTTTAAGCGGGAAAGCGTAACAGACAGACAGACAGAGTAACTTTCGCATTTATAATATTAGTATGGATATACATACATATATTCAGGGTGGTCCAACTAGTGACGTCAACAATTATTTTTTTAGATTTTTCGCACCTTAGGGTATCCGAAAATACCGTATGTAATACCCTATGCAATTTTTCTTTCTACTTTTGGACTTATATTTTTTTTGGCGTATGTTTACTGATTTCTGCCAGCGAGGTTTCTCAAATGCGTATCTTTTTTACCCGACTACGGCAAAGCAAAAGGAGGGTTATGGTTTTGACAGGCTATGTATGTATGTATGTATGTTCATCTGTTCCCTCGTAACTTCTAAACTACTTATCAGAATTCGACAAATGACATATCATTAGAAGCGTCTTAATTGTCCGCTGGTTATAAGCTATATCGGGTTTCACAAAATCTAATGTGGCGCCCTCTAGCGGACAAAACATGCAGAGTAAAAAATAAAGTTAAGATAAATATGCCGTGTTTGGTATCATTTGAAAGCGCTTTACTTGTACATTTTGAATATATATATTATATATGTATATTGCTAGCATTTGCTAGTGGTTTTACCTGTATTCATGGGCTGGTTGCATATAATTCACATCTTTTCGTTTATAGCTTCTTTACTACTTATCAGAATAAGACCACTGCAGTACTATTAGAAGGGCCTTGATATTCTGTTAGTTATGAGCTAAAAGCTTGTCACCAAATTTAGTATTGCGCTCTCTAGCGGACAAAAGTTCTATTTTAATATAAAATTAAAATAAATATACCGTGTTTGGTATCACGTGAGAGAGCTTCACGAGTACTTTATGCTTGTACATAATTACAAGAATGCTTTAATGAGGTTTAAATATGAGCGATAAGAGTAAAGCGCGGATCACGGGAACTGTGAATCGCTTTATGCAACGTAGAGCAGTGTGAACATTAATAGAATATGTAATGCACTAATGAAAACGACATAAGCTGGGAGTAACTGCACGCGGTGAAGGCAGAAAACAGTTTGATAACTGGCTAAAACTCCAATAAAAATGTCCTCTGCAACAACAACATCAGCCGCCGGCATAAGTTACCACCCACCTGACAAAGTCTTGCCGCCAAGCGATTCGTCGTGTTCCGCCATGATGTCTGGTGAAGCCGTACGGAGGATGGGTCTGAGCAGTTGTGTTACGATGTGTACCGGGTACGATGTGCCTAATGTTGTTGTGTCGGGAGTTTGGTCGTGGAGGGTCTCCAGATCATCCTCTGGCGCAGCATCGTTGGTCGTGTTGTTGGGTTAAACATTGCATCACCTCGCTCAACTGCCATCTTCCTTCCTATTCACCCAGTTTTTTTGAGTAAATAGGCTTAATAAGCTAGTGCGTTTTACCATCAACGATTGCATCACTGCTTACCGTCAGGCGGGATTGCAGTCAAGCACTAGTTTATACCTAATAAAAAAAAATATGTCTTCCGGCTTATGTTGCTAGCCTTATATTGCGTGTAGATGTCAAGTACCTAGTTTTAGTTCATCAATTTAACTTTTGTTAATATTATGCGCCACAAATACACTTTAACACCAAAATAATACAAATAATAAAAAGTAAAAAAACTAAAACCCAACTACGACAAAAAACGACGCTGAAAAAGTATAAAACAAGATTTTCAGAATACTGAACTGAACAAAGTTGCTAATATGGTTGCAAGTAAATGGACACAGTAGACTCTACCAAGATGCCTTCGTTGTAAATTGACAATAATGTCTTACAATACTATTCTGAAGTATGCAATATTCACTATGTAGAGATAAATTTTCATGTGTTTGGAAAGGCGTTTTCTAACATGAAAATTTGCCCACGTAACCTGCCGGTTTACGTAAGACGTGACCGTACCAGCGCAGGCGACTCTCTTGCAGTTTGTCTACTATGTCACGGACACGGAGACTGCCACGGATGCGGGAGTTTCTAATGCGGTCTTTCCGCGTAACTCCACACATCCACCGCAGCATATTCATCTCCGTGATACGCAGCTCCTGCTTGTGTACAGGCCACGCCTCACTGCCATACAGAAGGACAGGTCTAATGATGGTCTTATAGACCTGTCCCTTAAGCTTAACCGGCATTTTGGGGTCACAAATGACACCTGTCACCTCACGCCAATTTGCCCAAGCTGCGGAAATGCGTGCTTTAACGTCGCAATCAATGTCGCCGGACGCGTGGAGCACAGACCCCAAGTATTTAAATTGGTCTGTGCACTCGACCAAGTCTCCGCCTATGCACACAGGCATAGGGTCTGTGGTGTTGCTGGCCATGTACACCGTCTTCGCCACATTGAGTTTAAGACCTCCGTTCTCAAGCGAGTTCTTCCACGCATTTACCCGCCGCACCAACCGTTCCCTGTCCGCGTCTGCCAGCGCGATATCATCAGCATACGTGAGCAACCAGGGAGGTTGCTCATGTGAATTCTTGATGCTGTCTGACAAGACATCTAATATCACGCTGAACAGGAACGGACTAAGGACGGATCCCTGGTGTACTCCGACGGTGATGGGGAAGGGTTTAGTGTCGCCAACAGAGGTCCTAACAAAGGAATCGGAATTGAGGTACATGTCTCGAATTATGTCAACATAGGCTTCTGGTACCCGTTTGGACCTCAATGCCCACCACCCCCCGAGGGACACAGTCGAAGGCCTTCTGCATGTCTAAAAAGAGCATATGCAGAGGCGTGTTCTTCGATCTGTATCTCTCCATGGTGATCCTTAGGGCGAAGACCACGACTGTATATATATATATATAATATATTATAATATATATTATAATATAATGCATTTTCTTTCTTTCTTAATTTTAACTGCAATTAATTGAGTAAATGAATATTTATGTACACACATTACTATTAGTTAAAACTAAAATATCTATAGTATAAATAAAATTAAGGCAAGGAAATAAAATTGAGTATATTGCTTACACACTCATAAACAATTTTCATAATACCAAAATGACAGCATAATTTTCGCGATCGTCATTTCTTTGTTTATAAAAAACATAACGAGCCATCTATCGGCACTACCAAGCGTTAGAATTCACTCAACAAAATGAGCACGAAGGAATCGTGTCATGTGACGTGTACTTTAGGTAGGACGCGACCTACAGTTGGGGGTGGAGTTTGATCTTATTTTAATTTCCGTCACACTGTTACAAATAGAAGTCTCTTAGAAATGAGGGAAGTAATGTCACTGGAAATAGAAAACTCTTTTATTCTTTTTATGCGGAATATACACCACTCTACAATGTACTCTTTTTTATATACATAGGAACGACTCGCTACTCGCTATTATATAGTCTCGTTTGAGTTTCTCTGTTTTTTACGGTCTGACAAGACATTTAGATGTTTTCGTCATCACATTAATTTTTTTTAAATGGTAAGCAGTGATTTAATCGTTGATAGTAAAGCGAACAAGTTAATTATGAACCTATTCAAGTGTCTTGAAGACACTTAAATTGTAATCTGACGGAAAAACCGCTGCAGGCAAATTTGCTATAAAAATAAAAAATGTAGGTATTGTGAAAACTATATCATAAGGACAGATAAAATATGAACTTATTAAATTTAAACACAGATAAACCACCCATAAACCCACACAGATAAACCAAAAAATAATGAATACAAATAAGGTAATCTTACAAAAGTTAGCTTAGCACTGACATTTGTGTGTTAGGTTCAACAATTTTTGCAAAGGTCAATGTGTTTTAAGATTTACACACCTTACACACCAATAAATCTACGTGCCCATTTGATTTATTAAGGGATTTGACCTCTTTTCATAACTTTCCTTCCTATAATGCTAGCAGCAGATTTATCTAGAACAGGATATATCTACACACATCAAAAGTGTCTAGGGATCAAGCATTTTTATGCGGATTTCTTGAGATTGAGATGTGGCTTTGTAATAAATTTATGATTTTATAAATTTATATGGATCCTTTTTGGTGCATTTCATAATTTGAATCAGGAACTGTGAATCAAATTCGAGTAAAAGATGAAAATCAGCTGTCAATATTTTCCCTATAAAAACATACAACATTGAAGACATTATTAGTGCTACTGTTTCCCTACTACTGATTAAAACCAACGTTATTATGGAGCGGCGACGTCATTTAAGCAGGGAAGAAATGCTCAGAGCCGTGGGAATGATAGAAGCTGGTTCCCGGCAACGTACTGTGGCTTTAGCTCTGGATACAAGTCAGAGTGTTATCAGTCGACTTTGGACACGTTACCGAAGCACTGGTACCGTGGCTGAGCGCCATGGAGGACGGTATCGCTGCACCACACGGAGACAAGACCGATACATTCAAATCTTAACTCGAAGAGCTCCAACAATAACCGCCATGATGTTAGCGGTGAGGCTTCATTTCCTTCAGGGAACTTAATTAGCGACCAAACAGTCAGAAACCGCTTGCATGAAGTGAACCTTCATTCCCGAAGACCGCTACGGGTACCACCTATAGCAATGCACAATCGTAGGATTCGATATCAATGGGCTCTTGAACACAGGAATTGGGCAGAAGAACAATGGCGTTTCGTGTGCTTTTCTGATGAGTCTCGTTTTGGTATGAGACCGGATACAAGACGTATACGACACTGGAGAACCCCTGGACGCCAACGGCGATTAAAATCCTGCCAGGAAGTCCATCCTTATAGTGGTGGAACCATCATGGTATGGGCGGATATTTGGATCGGCGGAAGAACTGAGTTGATTTGGATCAGAGGCAACCTCAACGCTCAAATTTATGCTGAAACGATTGTATCAGACGTCATCGTTCCTCTACAAGTGCAAATCGGTCCCTTATTTCAGTTAATGCATGATAATGCACGACCGCACACCGCAAGAGTTGTAAGACAGACTCTCGCCGCAGCTAACATCAATGTCCTGCCCTGGCCTTCTCAGTCGCCAGACTTGAACCCGATTGAGCATGCATGGGATATGCTACAGAGAAGAGCTCTGCCGAATATGGAGGGTATCCAGTCGCAAGAAGACCTTTTTTTGTTGTTGCAACGAACATGGGCGGCCATTCCACAGCGTGATTTGGATGAACTCATTTTTAGTATGCCAAACCGATGTTCTTGTGTTGTTAGTGTTCGCGGTAGAAACACGGATTATTAATTGTTTAAGTTACCCGATAAAATTTTAGAGAAAACTGTTATTTCAGTCTTTTTTTCGAACTTTTGTGTTAGTGGTTCAAATGTCAAATATCCCTTTATTAGGAAAATGGCAAATTTCTTTATTAATGCAAAGGTGACTTGGTTTATCGTTACTGTGACAAACAAAAACACTTTATTTGATGAATCCTTAAAGAAAATTTTAATTAATATCAATCAGGAGAAAAGTTATTGCAAAAATATATGTTGATCCCTAGACACTTTTGATGTGTGTATTTTCGATCAATATATATGTATTTTCGATCAATCACTGCTAGACAAGTTACACTGCAGCCCAATTAAGAAGACATACCATAGCGCCTGTATTTACCTAAGGATAGGGCAGTGGTATGTCTATAATCTATTTTACTAGTTAAAGTAGACATGTGCATCGTTACTCAGATTTGTAAGATGTGTGAAAAGTTTATTAAAACGCTCTGAAATGACATTATTGTAGCAATGAGACTGGTTGTCCTAGTGTGTCATCTCAGTAATGTGTGTCATATCTGCATTTCCTCCATAGTTTTTTTTTTTATTTATTATTATAGCTGCTGTGAATGAGCTGTCGCTGAGCCATGAGTCGTGGGTTCGATTCCCGCACGGAACAAATATTTGTATGGCCTACAAGGTAATTTTTATATTAATTTCATATTATATTAATCTTAGTTTATATATTTTTTTTAATACATTATAAACCAGCGCTTGACCGCAATCCCGTCTAATGGTAAGCAGTGATGCGATCGTTGATGGTAAAGCGCGCTAGTTTATTAAGAGCCTATTCACTCTAGCCTTGAAGACACTCAAATTGTAGTCGGACGGATGGGAATTGTTCCGGGTCTGTCTGTTTGTGGGTGTACGATACAGTAGTATTCTGTGGGACAATGTTTCTTTTTTTTTTTTTAACAAATACAAAACAAAAACAATACTCAAAACTTTCCTCACAAAATTTTTGTAATTCCTTCGTTTGACCTCTAAACCATGACCATCTATTTTCGAACAACTCCAAATAGCCTCCTATTTGGCGTTGTAGGTATATTAAACACAAAAGACCGATGCAGATAAATGGTCAGAAAAGATTTTTTCTCAATGGCAATGCTTTTTTGTATGGCATATATACAGGGTGTATCTGACATTGTAACGCAAACTTCGCGAAAAGGCTACACCGCATGCCACTAATAAAATTATGATAATCATTTATATCGTTAATGAGCGGTTACAGAAATAACAGTGTTTAAAAAAATGCGTCGGCTCGGCCTTTGAACGTTGCAAGCGTGCCGCCGCTCGTGTCTGTGGGTATGACGTTGACCCCTGTTGTGAACTCTATTAAATCAGCTGATAGGATAGTTTTTCGAGTATTGTTCACATTGTGCTTTTTTGTGTAATTAGCGATTTAATTATTTTTTTCTTTAAAATCTTATTGAGTTATAAAAATTTAGCAATTATGATCGGTTTAAAGTGAAAAAAACGGCATGTTATTTTTTTTAAATCGGGATAAAAAAAGACGAAAAATTCCACCACTGGGGAGTTCAGAATCATGTCCTGGATCCATGGTATTCGTTTGTGCGTCGATGTCAGAGACACCCTTTATAAATTAGGGAGTATTTATTGTTGAGGTTGAATTTCATTATTGTCTCTGACTGATGATATTTATAAAGAAATATATATTTGAGTTTTGAAGATTAGGGAGACAGGTAAAAATGTTTAATTGTTTTATATAGTCCTGTTTCGGTAGCATGAGTGAGTAGTAAGACAGGCAGTCAACGGAAAAGTTATAATGTAAATTTATGTAATATTGTAATGTTTATATAGAGTTTATTTTTTTTTTGGTGTTTTAAAGTATGAATTAAGAGAATGAAGTGATTTAATGATGGTGTGTAAGTATTAACTATCCTAATAATTTATCCATGCATTTCCATTTTCCATCTATGTTGCGTCAACGACGATTTAAATAAGCGCGGGCTTCTCCTAACTCGTGCTGGTGGCGCCTCTCTCAAGAGTGCCAAGAAAAAGAACTAGAACAAAAATGTATGGCGGACTCAGCGCATACGACGCCGCGTGTATTCTAAATAATATCGAATATCTGACTTCCTAAGGGCTTCCCTGGCTAAATGAACCCTCAGTTTCCATATTGGTGGTGTGTCTGTGCTTGACGAGTGTAGGCAGTGAACAAGCAGCATCAAGTCCACGTAAAGGAGATAGCTGACCGGCCGGCGCCTGCCCCGTCGTTGGTGATTCCCTTTTCCTGTCCTGCTGGATCCAGGTTAGTGCTTTGCATGTTTGTTTTCCCTGCTTTGAGACCCTGGGGTTGATAGGAGAAAGCAGTGACCCTTCCAGAAAGCGTCAACATTAATTATGGTGCCTCCTGTGAGGAATCTTCCTCGCGTAGTTATTTCAAAAATACCTACTATCGGAAATTAAATCTTTCCATTCTCGTTATTACGTTAAATACGTAATCCCAATTATAATTTATTTGTATACTTACCTACTTAAGGCAATTTCAATTTGCCTTTCAAGTTCTAAGTGTCTAAATAAAACCTAGGTCATTCCATGATACCTAGTTATTGTTTCTTAGTTGAGACCGATTGACTATTCAATCGTACATTCATACCTCGTTAATTCCCTTGTAATAAGCTGCATTTATTTGTATTAAATAACAAATTGCATAAATTACTTTTAAAAACTTGAGTTCGAAGTTTCTCGAATTTGGTACCGAGGTACCTACACTCGTCGTACTTGTCTCCGGCGGGAGACGGATTAGCTTTGAACTACCTCAAAGTCAAAACTTATATTCTAACAAATAACTTTGAGACGTGTGTGCTTGTATTTCATTCAATACGTTCGCGCGTGCATTGCTGCCTACCTACCGGCTTACGTTTTTTCCGTTTTACCTACTTTTATAACTTTTATCTTTTGAGCGTGCGGATATCGTATACCAAGTGAACTATGAGCGAAGTGGAATTAATAACCGCTATTAAAAGGCGGGAATATGAGTTTACAAGTATGCAGATACTTTACGATTTAGCCAAAACAGTTAAAGAAACTAAAACTAAATTTGCAGCTTTTCGAGCTAGGTACAAAAAGATTGAAGAGATTCGTAATAGATTTTTGGAATGCAACGATGATGTTAACCAGTTGCAATTAAAGCTTAAACCTTCGTTTGTTATCGATCATAAAGTGTTACTGTCATTCGATGAATTGTATTACTGTGTTATTGAGTTTGCGGATTCTCTCGATGCGAGCGCAGGTAGCGACTGTCGCCCGGAATTAGGTCAAGGTCACGTGCGTTCGCAAGTGAAGTTGCCGAAGCTGGAACTTCCAAAGTTTGATGGTAATATAGAAAAGTGGCAAACATTTAAAGATAGTTATACAGCACTTGTTCATAATAATAGTTCATTATCCGACACTGAGAAATTTCACTATTTGCTGTCATGTTTATCTGGTTATGCACTGACATTAGCGAAGGGCGTGCCTGTGACATCGGCAAATTATTCAGTGGTTTTTGCAACTTTACTGGACAGATATGACAACAAGCGTATTCTTGCAACAGCTTATTTAGAAAAATAATTAAAATTAATCCCATACAAAAACCATCTTTGTCTAACTTATCTGAGTTATCTAACACACTTTATGAATGCGTTAGTGCCTTGCGCGGTTTGTGTATTGATGATTTATGCGAATTTATTTTATTCTACATTGCGTCTAGGCCTTTAGATACAGAAACAAAGAAAAGGTTTGAATTACAAAACACTGAAGAAATTCCGAAATTTAATAACTTCATTACTTATTTACAAAATTACATAAAAGTATTAGAAGTTAGCCAACCAGTTAATATTCCATCATCAAATTCTACAAGCAAACAAAATCGGCCTAATACAAATAAAGATTATTTATCGCGTCATACAAAATCATCTCTAATTTCTTCCAACAATAATAATAAAGTTAGTCAGATTGTTTGTGTGTGTTGTAATGAAAATCATTCAATCTACCGTTGTAGTAAATTGCGTTCTATGAATATGACACAGCGACAACAATTAGTTAAGGATTTAAAATTATGTCAAAACTGCTTAAGGCCGGGTCACACTGTTACCGATTGTAAATCTGAATCAACATGTTTCATTTGTAATGCAAAGCATAATACTTTGTTACATGAAGAGCATAAGAGTTTACTGTCTCATACTAGTGAACTGGATTCATCCCAGCATCCCGAAATGAACACTACTCTAACTAGTGCTACCCAGTCAAACATTTCAAATCAACCTATTAGCACAAAAATTCTTGGTACAGCAGTAGTTCGTTTGAAGCGATCGGATGGTTCGTGGCAGTATGTCCGTACAGTTGTTGACAGTGGCTCGATGGGTCATTGCTAAACAACTTGCTTCTTTTGAGCAATGCAATGACATTCAAATTAATTCTGCCAATAATTTGGTATCAGTTGACATCATTAATAATTTAAATTAGAAATTAAGACAATAGAGCCAACCTCTAGCTATAACAATATACAGGATTACAAAGGTAACTCGGGAGGAAATTTAAAGTCAATAGATAATATTAATTTGGTGCATCAAAATATTCAAGGATTTATGAACAAAGATTTAGAGGTTGATTTATTCATGAACAATTATGGTATTGATATTCTTTGCATAACCGAACATTGGCTAAAAAGTCACCAGTTCTTGTTTAATTTTAAGAATCACCAGGTTGGTAGTTCGTTTAGCAGAATTAATGCTATACATGGTGGCTCATTAATTTTAGTTAGTAACCTGTTGAAATTTAAAAATCGTAAAGACATTGTGGGCCTGTCTGTTGAACGAACAGCTGAAATTGCCTGTATAGAGTTGGAGGGCTTCATTGTGTTAAGTGTGTACAGACCCCCTTCAGGATTGTATGACTGCTTTGAAAAGGTAATGGATGAAGTCTTACACAAGATTTGTGTTTCAAACAAAGCCATTATCGTTTGCGGTGATTTTAATATTAATTTATTAGAGAACTCTGGTTATTGTAATAAAATTATAAGTCTATTTCAGTCCTACAATCTTGTAAACCTATTTTTGGAGCCCACAAGAATAACACCTACTTGTGCCACGTGCCTAGATAATATTTTTACAAACATAATACCAAGCCACAAAGAAGTTTTAAATTTACTTGATTCTGATCACTGCGGACAAAGGATTACTATTCCAAACCATAGTAAAAAAGTGGCCAAAAAGGATATCACTGTTAACCCCAAAACTGAAAGCCGCTTGGAGGTTTTTAGATTTGATCTCATCAATAAATTGCCAGTCTTATCCAATGCTGTTAATGCTGATCCTAATCATCTCTATGACAATTTTTTTAATATATACTGTAAGCTATTTGATTCCACCTTTGTTCCCAAGACTATCTCTGTTAATAGTAAAGCATCTTTCTCTGATTGGGCTACCATCGGTATTCATAAAAGTAGAACTCGGCTTTATGAATTGTACAATGAGAGGATTTATATTAACACTGTTGAATTCAATTTATATGTTAGAAAATATTCAAAATTATTCAAACAAGTTTGTTATATGGCCAAGTCACGTTACTTGAGTTCAAAGATAAAGAACAGTGGCAATGTAATTAAAACGACTTGGAAAATTATTAATAGTGAAACGGGAAGGTCCAGTGATAGAAATACTGACTATAGCCTGTCTATTAATGACAACATAATTAAATCAGACTCGCAAGTCTCTGAGGCATTTGAAAATTTCTTTTCGGATATTCCTGTTTCAACTACTAAATCCCTAAACTCATCACCTTCTGTTGCGGAGTCTTTGCTTAAAGAAAATGTTAATGTTTGTGATTCGGAGTTTCATTTTGAACATGTTATCAGTAGAGATATAATTAAAATCTTTCACACTCTGAATGTAAAAAAGACTGCTGACCTATGGGGTCATTCGGTGGAAGTTGCTAAGTCTATTATTGATATTGTGGCACCCACTCTAGCTGTTATCTTTAATGCTTGTATTGACTGTGGAGAGTTTCCTGATCTCATGAAAAATAGTAAAATAATACCTTTGTTTAAATCTGGTAGTACATCAGACCCCACAAATTATAGACCTATTTCTGTACTACCTACCTTTAGTAAAATTTTTGAGAAATTAATTTTAAACCAAATGCTAAATTTTTTTAATAAACATAAATTATTACATAGCAAACAGTTCGGTTTTACAAGGGGTCGTTCAACTACTGATGCCGGTGTTGAACTTCTAGGTCATATATATGATGCATGGGAGAATAAATGCGATGCCTTGGGCATCTTTTGTGATTTGTCCAAGGCATTCGATTGCGTTCTTCACGATACGTTAATCAGGAAACTCCGCCACTACGGGATCCGGAACTCTGCACTGGATCTTATTACATCTTACTTGAGTGGTAGGATTCAAAGCGTTGACGTTAATGGAAAAAGATCTTCTGGATCTTTAGTAACAATGGGAGTCCCACAGGGGTCAATTCTTGGTCCTTTTTTGTTTCTTATTTACATCAATGACCTGCCGTACCTAATAAAGGATAACCACGATATAGTGTTGTTTGCAGATGACACTTCAATTTTATTTAAACTGAAACGTCAGCAGCAGGTTACTGATGATGTAAATAGCGCGATCTCCAAAGTAGTCCATTGGTTTAATGTTAATAATTTACTCTTAAACGAGAAAAAAACCAAATGCATTAAGTTTACTCTACCTCACGTGAGGCAGGTGGAAACTAAAGTGTTGATAAGGGGCGAAGAATTGAAATCTGACGACAGCACAGTATTCTTGGGTATAACTCTGGATGCTAAGCTTCAATGGGGTTCACATATAGAAAAATTGTCAAAAAAGCTAAGTTCTGCTGCATACGCAGTTAGAACAATTCGTAATTTGACTGATGTTGAGACGGCCCGTTTAGTGTACTTTGGCTATTTCCACAGCGTAATGTCGTACGGCATTCTGTTGTGGGGAAATGCCGCCGATATTCAAACAATATTTGTTTTGCAGAAACGAGCTGTTCGTGCAATTTATAAATTAAGTCCGAGACACTCTCTCAGAGAAAAATTTAAAGAGATTAATGTACTGACCGTGCCGTCTCAATATATTTATGAAAATCTTTTGTATGCTCATAAAAATATAAAATTGTTTAAAAAAAACAGTGATGTCCATGATATAAATACTAGGAACAGGCACAAATTTATTGTACCTACAACAAGGCTCAAGAAAATAGGTGGCTCTTTCAGATGCCAATGTATACATTTTTACAATGGACTTCCAGAGGTGGTTCAAGATCTGAGCCTGAATAAATTCAAATCCTTCATTAAACGTAAGTTGTGTCAGAAAGCATTTTATAGTGTGAAGGATTATATTGAGGACAAAAAGGCTTGGGCTTGAGCTGCGTCCGATTTCTATACAATGATTGTTCTTTGATTTTTCCTCTTGTAGTTTTAATATGTAATTGTTTATGTTATTTAGTCAAAGCCTGTATTGCACACTATGTAGCCAAGCATATTGTACGTTACGGAATTGTATCGCTGACAGAGGTGTTCGGCACTTGTGCAGCTGCAGCTGCACAGGAGTTAAACTTTCCACAGATTCGGGAACACTGTTGGAGCTGCTGAACCTTGGACAAAACTATCTTAGCATTGTGTAGATTCAATTTCTTAGTATTGTATAATTGCATGGCAAACGTGTGAGCACAATGTACGAATGTGCTGTAAGGCATTTATTTGTTGGGTTAGTCTTTTTATTGACTTAATTGTGCTCTGGCTGTTGAGAGTATGTCATGCTCACTCAAATGTCTCGCTGATGGTGGCGTGTGTTTTGGGTCATTGGGTTCCCTTCGATATGGTTGAGCTGAATGATGCTGATCCATACGTCATGTTCGTGAACGGACGCCGTCGGAGGGGACTGGTCATCTCTTAGCTGCCACGGCGTATTTTAATTTCTGAATTGATTTTTGTATGTTTTCCATAATGGACGCTCTCAGCGTACAATATATTTCTGCATCGTTCTCACGCGGTTGATTTCAACATGAATGATGTAATCAAATATTTGTAACAATAGCTTAAAAATTTAAAAGAGAACGGGCAAGAAACTCCATGGACACTCCATGGAGTTTCTTGCCCGTTCTTCTCCATAGGTACCTACTCTTTGGAATGGGCGACTAGCTTCATCTTATTGACTGACCGACCTTCTGACAATTCAAAAGTGCCTGTAACTGGTTTATTTGAAATAAATGATTTGATTTGATTTGATTTGACATATCAAGAAATGTAAACTAAATGTAAGTGGCATCGGTCAAAATTATGTGTGTAGCATTAAAGGTCACACCTTCGGTTCAATAATACCTCGATTGAGTGACACTCCTCAGTTTGATATTCCATTAGTGGTTCTACCTAAAATCACATCCCTGATTCCTTCGGTGTCGTTGCCGACAATCGTCAAGGATAAGTTTACACATCTGGATCTCGCCGACCAGGACTTTGATAAATCCGGTCCGATCGATCTGTTGTTAGGAGTAGACTGTTTTGACCAGATATATACTGGCTCACGTTTCAGTCCAGGCCCGGGCTTTCCATGCGCACTCTCTAGTGTATTCGGCTGGGTGATAAGTGGTCAGTTTCTTCAAAACGTGGTAGCTAAAACTCCGGCTACACCCGTTACGCTCCTCGTCGCGTCTTCTAGTGCGCTCGACGAGTTCGTTCAACGGTTTTGGGAGTCCGAGGAGCCGCCGAAATGTAAAATTTCCGGTCCCGAGGATGAAATATGCGAACAAAAATATAAAGAAGGCACGTATCGCACCTCCGATGGGCGTTACGTTGTACCAATTATGCTTAAAGATGATGCTCCAGCCTTAGGAGAATCATATAAACAAGCGTTTAATCGTTTCCTAAATTTGGAAAAAAGACTAGCTAGTCAAAATGAGTTAAAAACTGAATACAAAGAATTTATGCAACAGTACGAGGATCTCGGACATATGCAGCCAGTGCAGTCCTCGTCTACTGACTGTTTTATAATTCCCCACCAGTGTGTAATCCGACCTGAGAGTACCACGACACGGTTACGAGTGGTCTTCGATGCTAGTAGTCGGACTTCGAGTGACCTGTCACTAAATAATATTGTTCATGTGGGTCCAAAACTTCAAGTAGACATCGTTGATCTAATCACCAAATTCAGAATTCACAAAGTTGTTTTTACTGCGGATATTCGTCGCATGTATAGACAAATATTGATAAGACCGCAAGAAAGATGTTATCAACACGTTCTTTGGCGTAATGACCCCACTGAGGTTTTAAAGGAATACGAACTCAATACCGTTACGTACGGAGGTAGTAGTTCTCCTTACTTAGCCATTCGAACACTTCATCAACTTGCTGAAGACCACGGTGCTGAGTATTCTAGTCGTGCAGCACAGGTTATCCGAGAGGAGACATTTATGGACGATATCACCTCTGGCGGATCTTCTCTCGAAAAAACTATTGCATTAAAAAACGATATTATATCGTTACTATCAAAGGCTCAGTATGAACCCGGTAATGTAACTACGACCAGTTTGTTAACAGGGAAATCTAGAGTTGCCCCCTTAAAACCAACAACGGTGAATCGACTTGAGCTAAGCGCAGCTGTGCTTCTAGCAAAAGTTCTATCACACATGTATGATTTACTTAAAGATAAAATTTCCATCGATTCCATTCGAGCTTATTCAGACAGCAGCACTACCTTGTCTTGGCTTAACACTGACCCTCATTTACTAAAAATGTATGTAGCCAATCGTGCGGTTCAGACAACTGATTTAATTAGTCGAGATCGCTGGTACTATGTATCAACAAATGATAACCCCGCCGACTGTTGTAGCCGCGGAGTATCATGTCCAGAGATTCTAGATCACCCGCTTTGGTGGACAGGGCCTTCTTGGCTGAAAGAATCACCTGAGCAATGGCCTAAAAGGCAGGTATTACTTCCGAAGGAGAACTTGCCTGAACTTAAATCAATAGAAAGTAGAAGTCTTCTTGTTACGGATGATGAGAATCCACTTTTGAACTTAATTTCTAAACATTCTTCATTTACAAAAATTCAAAGAATGGTAGCATGGTGTAATCGTTTTGTTTCTAACTCGAAAACGGCCAGGCAAGACCGAAATCTCTCTCCTCTTAGTAGTGCTGAGCTTGAAAAGGCAATGAAAGTGCTGGTTAAATTCAGTCAAGATAATTACATGACTTCGGAAGTTGACCGGGTGCGTAAAAATGAACCTTGTGTAAAATCTATTCAAAAGCTGTCACCTTTCCTAGACGATGATGGTATTTTGCGAGTAGGCGGACGCATCGATGAGGCTCAACTGTCGCCATCTGCGTTACACCCTTTCTTGTTACTTAAACAATGTCCTATCTCTCGAAAGATAGTCGAATATTTCCATATAAAAGATTTGCATTGTGGCCCTCGCTCTTTACAATCTTTTATTCAAAGAAAATTTTGGATAACCGGATTAAGGCTCCTGATACGGACCGTGTTATCAAAATGTGTCAAATGTTTTAAAGTGAATCCAGTTGCTTGTCAACCAATGATGGGCAAGCTACCTGCAGCCAGGATTCGACCAACTCTCCAAACTGCTAACGGAAAGACGTTTCGTAGGCCGGTGGTAAAGGTTTGTCCCTTACCAATTAATTAGTTTATTTTCCTTTTATATACCTAACTAGAGTATAAGTACACACTGTCTTTAGGTTATTTAAAATAAGTCTCCATATTATCCACACTTATTAACTAGATTTTTATGCATTTTTTCGGCAGTAGCTCATAGTCCAGCTATTGCTGATTTCACTCTTAATTTTTCGCATTCTTCTTGAAACCCTTGTGGATTTCAGGTGGGGGGAAATGTGTAAGCATTAACTATCCTAATAATTTATCCATGCATTTCCATTTTCCATCTATGTTGCGTCAACGACGATTTAAATAAGCGCGGGCTTCTCCTAACTCGTGCTGGTGGCGCCTCTCTCAAGAGTGCCAAGAAAAAGAACTAGAACAAAAAAGTATGGCGGACTCAGCGCATACGACGCCGCGTGTATTCTAAATAATATCGAATATCTGACTTCCTAAGGGCTTCACTGGCCAAATGAACCCTCAGTTTCCATATTGGTGGTGTGTCTGTGCTTGACGAGTGTAGGCAGTGAACAAGCAGAATCAAGTCCACGTAAAGGAGATAGCTGACCGGCCGGCGCCTGCCCCGTCGTTGGTGATTCCCTTTTCCTGTCCTGCTGGATCCAGGTTAGTGCTTTGCATGTTTGTTTTCCCTGCTTTGAGACCCTGGGGTTGATAGGAGAATGCAGTGACCCTTCCAGAAAGCGTCAACAG